>BSBK01005176.1:605000-653630 GCA_027943335.1 Chamaecyparis obtusa
CTCAAAGACCTTGGTTCAATGGAGATGAAGAGTGGCCAAGCAGAGGGTTTCACTCAAACCATCAAGGAGGTACAAGAACAAGTTAAGAAAGCTATCCTAGAGTCCACCCAAAAACTAAAGGCTAAAGTAGATGAGAGGAGAAAAGAAGTTCAATTCAAAGTAGGGGACTATGTGATGGTCCATTTGAGCAAGGCTAGAATGCAAAAAGGTATGCCTACTAAGTTACAAATGAAAAGAGTAGGCCCTTGTAAAATTCTAGCCAAGTATGGTGAAAATACTTACAGGGTGGACTTACCTTTAGATCTGGCTATATCTCCAGTCTTCAATGTTGCTGACCTAGTCCTATTAAAAGGAGTAGTAGCAGGGAAAACTCAGGATCAAGCAAAGGTGTTGCAGTACCTTGATAGCAATGCCATGCCTCAAAGGAAGCAGCCTATAGTAGAATAGGTCTTGGAATCAAGAGCGAAGAAGTCCACCAGGCATTAAGTGTACATGGAGCACCTGGTAAAATGGGCAAGTCAACCTGAGTTTGAAGCCACTTGGGTAGAGGAGATCCAGTTCAAGAAACTAGGCATAGACCTAGTTCTTATCAACCCCAAAGTGCCTTAATCTATGTCGAGGGGGAGTATGGTGGAGGAGCACCCTTCTAAGGGCTCCCACCATAACTAATTTTTGGTTGTGATAATCTTTTGAGTGAAGCCTTCTAAGTAGAATAAGAGCCATGAGCCCAGTGTGTTGTGTAGGGTCTAGTGAGGATCCTAGGATCTTAGTCTTGTCCTTCTTTGTGGTTGTACAAAGACTCAGGGGATGATGTCATCATGATGCCATCCTAATGTTACCTGGCTTTAGATTAGGTAAAAGTCTTAAAATAGGGGTATTTAATGTTTTAGCACATGTGTGATTTTATTTAGACCTAAGAATGGTCTTAGGATGTGAAGTGAGAAAAAATTGCTCAAGCAACAAAAGTTGCTCAAAAAGTAGCATAGCAACTTTTCAAAGTTGCTTAGAAACTTTTCCTAATATGGGTTCAAACCCTAACCAAGCAGCTAAAATCCCTAACTAAGCTCATATCTTCAGGAATAGACTATTTAGGTTTGAAAAAACACTAATCCAAGGGTTGGAAGTCAGTGTGTATGACTATGAGGAAAATTATTGGATTTGTGACTATGTTTTGGTGTGCCAGTCAATACAAATGGCATGGAAATGAATAGCTAATGAAATATAGGTGAGAGTTTTGGCACTATGAATCTTCATTTGTGTATATTCTTTCATTTAGTTGTGTTTAGAATTATTTTCTTTAAGCTCTATGTGTGTATTTTTTTTGAGTTTGAAATTACCTACTATTTGTCCAATTTGGAGAGGCATGTGAATATGGGCCTATAACTCCTATCCCCATTGTGGAAACATCATGGAACCATGGGATATGGTAGTACAGACTGTCTTATGTATATATATTCAAGTAGGGCCCTCAGAAGAGTGTGCAAGCAATTTTATGACCAAGCCCTAGGTGAGCCTGGATTGTGCCCAATTAGGTGAGGTCAACATTGTGAAGGCTCTAGGAGAGAAGTGTAAAGACTTCAGAGGAAATCCTTTGGAGGAGTTCAAGGAGGATAAGGGAAGGTTCATTTGTGAGAAAGAGAGGTTCCCACCAATCTGATGAAGGTGTTTATATAAACAACATAGCTTTGTGACTCTGTCAAGCTTGAAAAGGCCTAGAAACCCTCACTCCTGGTTAGGGCACTGTACAGACATTTGAAGACCTAAAACCTTCAAAATCCTTGAGAGATGGGAAAATGAATGGAAGTCTCTCTAGAAGCTTAGCCATGGTTTGGTAAAGATAATAGGTTAAAAGTCCTATAAACTCAGGGAGGACGCCTAATTGGGGCTCTTTCCTTATAGCCCTATTTTGGGAAGAAATGAAGAGATCAGGTAACCAGCTATCTTACCCAAGCCCTTGGAGTTACTTAGATGGTTGCAAAAACACTTTGGGAGACATCTCCAGCCTTGTCAAAGCCTGAGAAGGTGTTGAAGCCAAGAAGCCCGTATAAGCCTATGTAAGAAATTGAAGCCTAATGGTTTGGGAAATAGTTTAGGAAGAGGAGTAAAACCTATTGGTGTTTAGATTGGGTTGGGTTAGGGGATCCTATTGACAAGAGGTATCCTAGAGACCATAGAGTGTGGGTAGAGCACACTAGGGATCCAAGAAAAGGATCAAGGAGCATAGACTGAGCTAGTCTATCCCAATCTCCCCACCACTAATAATAATTATAAACCTCACCCTAGCTATACTCAAAAACATAACCTTAGCCCCAACCTTGATGTAAACCTAACTCTAATCATAATCCAATAATAAATCCTAAAATAAAACCTAATCACAATACCAAAATTAATCCTAAAATAAAGCTTAATTTTAAACCTTAACTAAAACCTAATCTAAATACTAAACTTAATCATAATTCAAACCTAAACCTAACCCTTTAAAATTATAACCTAAACTCTAACCTAAAGATAGTTCTAACCCTCACTCTAACTATGCTTAAAACCCTAACCTTGATATAAATCCTAACCCTAACCTCGGCCCTTACCTTGATGTAAATTGCAACCCTAACCCTAACCCTAACCCTAACCTTACCCAAAACCTAATCCTGAAAATCATGTAAATGGTAACCACTCACCATATTTCTAACCATAATCCTAAACCTTAAACCTGACCATAATTAGAACTTAATCATAAGCATGCATCTTAAACCCTAACTATAATGCTAACTATAACTATGTATAACATAAGAGTGACCCTAAAATCTAACTATATCATTAACCCAAAACCTAACACTAACCTTGACCCTAAACCTTAACTATAAACTTTATCCTAATCTACACCTTAATCAAATCCTAATCTAAACACTAACCCAAACCCTAAACATTATATAAACCCTAACACTAACCATAAATCTAACTATAAACCTAAATCCTATCCTGAACTATAATCCTAACAATAACCATAACCATAGTCAAAACCCTAATGCTAATCCAACCTATTTTTCTAATCTAAGAATCATGTTAAACCTAACTATATCACTAACCCAAAACCTGACTCAAAACATAACCATGATGTAAACACTATTCTCGACCCTAAACTATAACCCACACCCTAGCCATACCCCAAAGCCTAAACCTATGAATATCATTAGTTCAAAACCTAACCCTAATACTAACCATGATGTAAACCTTAACCTAAACACTAAACCTTAACTATAGATTTTATCCCAACCTTTACCCTAATCAAACCCTATATAAAACCTTTAATACATTTATACTAACCCTGATCATAATTCTAATCGTATCCCATAACCAAACCCAGAACCTAATCTAAGCCTTATCACTAATCATAAAAATTATATAAATCCTAAAACATCCCACTATTCTTACTATAATCTTAAACCCTAATCCAAACCATAATCTTCACTTTAACTTTAACCATTTAACTTAAACCCTAACCCTAAGAAAAACACTAAGTGTTACCCTAACCCTAACTATTTCTCAAACCTAAGAATGGCGTTGAACCTATTTATATCACTACCCCAAAACCCAACCCAAACCTTAACCCTAATCATAACCCTTAGCCTCACCGTAGCCATACCCCATACCCTAGTCCTAACCATTATGTAAACCCTTACTATAACCATAACCTCAATCCGAACCCTAAATCCTAACCATAATCCTAACCAAAACTATAACCCTTACCCTAACCTTAGGCTAAACCCTAATCCAAATCCTATGCCTAAGCCTAAATATAATGTAAATAGTAACACTCACCATAATTCTAACCATAATCCTAAATCCTAAACCTAACCATAATCCTATCTTTAATCCTAATCATTAATCCTAAACCCTAACTATAACATTAAGTGTTACTATTTGTCTAACATGAGATATGTTATATGAAACTTTACCTAATATTATTCAGCATGTTATGTTCGTTGCGACTGCAACTAGCATATATATAACCTATATAAAATACGCCTAGATGTATCGAGGTGTTTAATTTTTTTCATCATTCAACTTTAATAAAATTATAGTTGAAAAAATTCAACTTCTCCATACATCTCGGTATATTTTATATATAGGTTATATATTTGCTAGTAAATTGTGAAAAAAATTGCTTTACCACATTTTTAATAAATTAATTTTATATATTGCAAAAAAATATGTACTCAAAATTAAAGATTTTGGTTAGATTACGCTGAGAAGCATAACCTTACAATGGCAACAAGAAGACCCTATAAGGAGGCCAGCAAATGTAACAGTCTAGGAAAAAATAATCCATTCAAAATCTACTGCCAGCTCACAATTGCTGTTCGTGCATAAGAACAGCTGAAAATTATGCCAACTCACAATTGTTGTTCATGCATAAGAAAAGCTGAAAATTATGCCAGCTAATTTGTTGTTCATGGATAAGAAAAGCTGAAAATTATAATAACCCGATACTTCATTCCCACGGAGCAATGGATGGCCAGTGCATGTTATTACGTTTTATAAAAAAAATTAGTAAGCACTTACAAAATACATGCAAATAGAATACGGAGAAGTTGAGGAAACAAATGACAATAGTCGACTAGCATAGGAGTGCATAGGAGAAAGATAGGACACTCATCCCATAGGTAAAAATCAAACTGATCTTCCTGTGTTATGTCGTTGTGCATTTGTTCTTTATAATATTACATTTTGCATTTCTCTATTTAGGTAATGTTTGATCATTTATTGTTACAAAAGCCATTAAATATACTATAGCTATGATGATTTTTATTTGACTTATTACAATAGTCTGACGCATCCTCAAATTCAAACAATAAAGGGTGTTTTCTTCATTTCCTTCTATGTAAAACAAGAATATCTATCAATATAAGAAAGAAGACTGATATATTAATCCACCTTTTTACTCCATCGGTAGTGGGCCATTCTATGATAATTGGGTTGTGTATCACTAAAAAATACTGTTACCAGCGTATTACTAATGGTATAAATGTTCAAAACAAAATATTGGAATAACAAAATGCCTTTATGCTCCTTGAAATTTATATTTTTTAATCTATATAAACCAAACAAGCAATGTTAGCTGATAAAATCCCAAATTTTAATGCAGAGCCTATTTGTGTGTGTGATAGATTGGCGCTAGACTGGAAAAAAATCATTGCAATATTCCATAAAATCTATGTGAATGGAGATAAGGTCCTTACAGCGTGAATCCTCCATTACCTGGATTACACACTCTATGCAACAAACTTTACTGGGCATATAAATCCCTGACAGTTTTCATTCGGATGTGATTCTTGAATCAGCAAGAATTAACCCATAACTCTCTAATTTGTCTTCATTTCCATATATTTCATGCACGTCAACTGTGGCATTGCTCGATTCCACATTTTCTTGAAATAATTTATCAAATGGGTAAATCTGTTTTGGCTAGGTTTGTATACATGTTTGCTAATATTGTCAGTATGTATTCAATAATTTTTCTCTTTCCTTTACAAACACCTATTCTCTCCTTTTTATTTTCTGATTAAATGCTTAAAATTATGCATTCGATTAAAGATATCAAAATTCCCTGAATACTCAATACAGATATCCATAATCCTCTCATTTTTAATCTGTTGTGATTTTAATTTCTTTGAAGATAATGGAGGATTTAGGGTTTCGTAAAAGTTTTGGAAATGTTGAAGATCAAATTGGAAACGTTTGAGAAGATTGAAAGCCTCAATATGGTTTGGGAAAACAAATTGTCATGCCTAGAAATCATTCTTGAAAAGATTGACATTCATATTAATTATTGATTAATTTAAGGAAATTTATTTTAATTTTAGAATTTACTATGACTTGCAAGAAAAAAGAAAGTAAGAAAGAATAGAAAAGAATTAGAAACAATGAAAGAATTTATTAGAATTGAAATTTTATTCATATATTTAGAACAATATAGAAACATTCTATTTTTATCTAAATTTTAGTTTTAAATCTATTTTAAAACTATTTGATAATTCATTTTAAAATCAAAAGAACTAGAAGAGATTTTAAAATTTGAAATTTCTTGCAAACGAAATAATAGATTTTTTTCTTATATATCTACAAAATATAGAAATATTCTCTTTTTATTTAGATTTTAGTTTTAAAAGTTTTCTAGACTTAATTGACAATTCATTTAAAAAATTAATAAAATATATGATTCATTTTAATTTTAGAATATGAAATGATTTACATGAGATAATTGAATAGAAATGTTGAAAATTTTTAGAAAAGTTTTAACTAGATTTTAGTTTAACAATAATTGAGCCCACACTTTTTAATATTAATAAAATATAAATGTTGCATCACTTTTTGATTAAATTTTTTTTTAAAAATAAAGCGTTCAACACCTTCCAAAATCTATTTTGACCAAGCATGAAAAAATAGGATCACTTTATAAATTAAACCTTAAACCTAATCCTAACACTTATGCTAAACCA
Organism: Chamaecyparis obtusa; assembly: GCA_027943335.1. NCBI lineage: Eukaryota > Viridiplantae > Streptophyta > Pinopsida > Cupressales > Cupressaceae > Chamaecyparis > Chamaecyparis obtusa. The sequence continues at coordinate 611,498 of BSBK01005176.1, forward strand.
AATTGAATCCTAATTTATATAAAATGTAAAAAAGTTGACCCTTATCCTACATTGTACTATTAATTTTAAGATATACATATGAACCATAACACTAATCCTAAATGATATTATCAAATTAAAGATATATATAAATCACAATCCTAACCCTAATCTAATCCAGCTTGAAACCTAACCTTAAATTTAACCCTGACCCCAATTAAACTCTACCTCAAATTCAAAACCTAATCTAATTATAATTTAACCTAAACCTACACCTAATCCTTACCCTAGTTAAACCATAATCCTATTTGAATCCTAGGCAAAAATACAACCCTAATTTTAGACCTAATTGAACTATATTCCAAACACTAAGTATAACTAAACAACCTTTACAATCATCAAAATATAATTATAATCAAACCCTAACTATAATTAACTTTAACCATGACCATAAATTAAATATTTTCCTCTTATTGAAACCAAATGCTAACCTAACCTTAAGCGTAACCCTAATTGTATTTCAACCATAAAACCAACTGAACTATAACTCTATCCACATTTGAACCATAACCATAATTTAACCCTAAATATAATGATATTCTTAATCCTAACCAAACCCTAATATAACCCCAAATCTTAACCCTAACCAAACCCTTATCTTAAAAATAAATAAAACCTAATATAAACACTAATTATAACCATACTTATAACCCTAACACTAACATTAACCTTAACCCTAAATTGCATATAAACCCTAGCACTAGCACTAGCAATAACCCTAAACCATAAACCAAACTATAATCTTGACTCTTAACAGTAATTATAACCTAAAATTTATCACTAACCCTAGTCCTAACCCTAATCTTAATAGTTTCTCTAACTTGAGAATGTTGTTAAACCTAATTATATCACTAACCTAGACCTTAACCATGATTCAAACTCTCCCCTGACTCTAAACCCTAACCCTAATCCTAATGCTCACCCTAGCCATACCTCAAACCATAAAATTAACTATATCAAATTAACCCAACCTAGTCCTAACCATCCCATGATGTAAACTCTTACCTCAACCCTAAACCTTAATTGTAAATTTTACTGTAGTCCTCACTCTAGCCTTAACCCTAACTAAAACCTAATCTAAACACTAACCTAAATCACAATTCAACCCTAAAACTAACCCCTGAAACTTCTATCCTAAAACCTAACCCAATAATAATTTTACACCTCACCCTAGCTATACTCAAAAACCTAACCTTAGCCCCAACGTTGATGTAAACCTAACTCTAATCGTAATCCCAAAATAAATCCTAAAATAAAACCTAATCATAATACCAAAATCAATCCTAAAATAAAACTTAATTTTAAACCTTAACTAAAACCTAATCTAAATACTAAACTTAATCACAATTCAAACATAAGCATAACCCTTTAAAATTCTAACCAAAACCCTAACCTAAAGATAGGTCTAATCCTCACTCTAACTATGCTTAAAACCCTAACCTTGATATAAACCCTCACAATAACCTTGGCCCTTACCTTGATGTAAACCCTAACCCTAACCCTAACCTTAGCCAAAACCTAATCTTGAATATCATGTAACTGGTAACACTCACCATATTTCTAACCATAATCCTAAACCTTAAACCTGACCATAATCAGAACTTAATCCTAAGTATGCATCTTAAACCCTAACTATAAGGCCAACTATAACTATGTCTAACATAAGAGTGACCCTAAAATCTAACTATATCATTAACCCAAAACCTAACACTAACCCTAACTATAAAATTTATCCTAATCTACACCTTAATCAAATCCTAATCTAAACACTAACCCTAACCATAATTATATCCCTAAACCTAAACATTATATAAACCCTAACACTAACCATAATTCTAATTAACCTAAACCCTATCCCAAACTATAATCCAAACAATAACCATAACCATAATGAAAACCCTAATCCTAATCCAACCTATTTTTCTAATCTAAGAATCACAAAACATAACCATGATGTAAACACTATTCTCGACCCTAAACTATAACCCACACCCTAGCCATACCCCAAAGCCTAATTCTAAGTATATCATTAGTTCAAAACCTAACCCTAATACTAACCATGATGTAAACCCTAACCTAAACACTAAACCTTAACTATAAATTTATCCTAACTCAAACCCTATATAAAACCTTTAATATATTTATACTAACCCTAATCATAATTCTAACTGTTTCCCAAACCCAAACCTAGAACCTAATCTAAGCCTTATCACTAATCATTAAAATTATATAAATCCTAACACATCCCATTATTCTTACTATAACCTTAAACCCTAATCCAAACCATAATCTTCACTTTAGCTTTAACCATTTAACGTAAACCCTAAGCCTAAGAAAAAGACTAAGTGTTACCCTAACCCTAACTATTTCTCAAACCTAAGAATGACGTTGAACCTATCTATATCACTACCCCAAAACCTAACCCAAACCTTAACCCTAAACCATAACCCTAATCATAACCCTTAGCCTCATCGTAGCCATACCCCATACCCTAGCCCTAACCATTATGTAAACCCTTACTATAACCATAACCTCAATCCTAACCCTAAATCCTAACCATAATCCTAACCAAAACTATAACCCTAACCCTAACCTTAGCCCAAACCCTAATCCAAATCCTATGCCTAAGCCTAAATATAATGTAAATAGTAACACTCACCATAATTCTAACCTTAATCCTATATCCTAAACCTAATAATAATCATATCTTTAATCCTAATCATTAATCTTGAATCCTAACTATAACATTAAGTGTTATTATTTGTCTAACATGAGAAAAACTTATGTTATAGGAAACTTTACCTAATATTATTCAACGTGTTATATATTTGGTAGTCAATAAATCCAATTATAGAAAGAAGTAGTAAATTGTGAAAAAAAATTGGTTTCTCAAATGTTTAATAAATTAATTTTATATATTGCAAAAAAATATGTACTCAAATTTAAAGATTTTGGTTAGATTTAGATTTTTTTAAAAATGTATAAAACAATATAGTAACATATAAATGTGAATTATGGTATGAAGTTTTTATTCACGAATAATTTTTTCCATAAAAATAATTTTGCATATTATAAAAAGTATGAATTTAAAAAATCTATTTTGATTTAGATAAAAATATTTTTATTAAATATATATATATATATATATATATATATATATATATATATATATATATATATATATATATATATATATATATATATATATATATATATATATATATATACAATTTTAAATATAGTATATGTCTATCTGTATCACAATAAATCTACATAGATATTATTATTGAAGATATAAATATTATATTGCCATTAAAATAAATTTGAATAAATAAAAAAATATTTTGATTAAAAGATTGCATATTTAAATAATCTTTCAATAAATGAAATAATATTTTAAATTTTTTTCATTAGAATACTCATTTCTTCTACAATTATGATATATATAATATAATCTACATTATATAATATGTATGGAATATAATTTATTATTATTATTATTATTATATTAAATATTATTAACAATATGTTAGAACTAAAATAGAGAAATAATTGTAAAAATAAATATAATTTTAAACATTTTGAGTTCGACACTGGTAGCATTTACAATTGAAAATGTCAAAGTTGAAACCACAAAAATGTAAGGACAGACCCACCATAGTCAAAACCCATGGCGTTGTCATATCTTTCATACGATTTTCTCCTCGTGACACTATTGGAGAAATGCATCCCTAACATTTAAAACTCATTAAAATTTCCCCCACACCCCAAGGAAGAAAAATATTAGCCGATCATAAAAAAGCAAAACAAAAAGAAAAATCATTTTAATAAAAATACTGCAAACCATAGGATAGAGTATTAACAAGATCATAGGATAGAGCATAAGATATATTTTTCTTGCACGATTACCCAAGGGCCAAGTAATTGAATTTGGAGAAGCGAAAACATTAATCCCTGCCTTATAAAGGTAGGGACAAATAATAATAATAATAAATAAAACATTTAAAAATGTACTATCTATTTGGATCCCCTTAATTAACGACGAAGCATTAAACATTAATAATGCGAAATCTATTTTTTAATGCAGTGCCAATTATATTTATTACAACGTCTAATATGAGTATCTTGCTCCCCTATAAATTAACCATACTTAGAGCAACATTGCAAAGGAAATCAAGACCTGGAGAAGAAGATAATACCCACTGTATTGATCACTATGGCTGCTCTATCCGCAAGTGTATTCATGTTATGCACACTTATTGTTGTCAGCAATTTCCTGTCTAGTCCTTGCAATGCGAATCCTGAAGTTGATGCACTGATTGATGTGAAGAAGATGATACTGCGAGACCCTTTAAATTCTCTGCAAACTTGGCATCCCTCCTCACCCAATCCTTGCAATTGGATGCATGTCATCTGTGATGCCCAAAACCATGTTCACAGCGTGTAAGTCTCTCTTTCTCTTCCTCTTCCTCTTCCTCTTCTTTAAAATTCACATTTCAATTTGTCTTCTTCATTTAATGCTATCAACAAATTTCCCAGTGAGTTGAAACGCCTGGAGCTTTACGGGGCTCTCTCTCCTAGGATCGCTGATCTTCAGAATTTAGAGTATTTGTATGCTTCTTATTCTCACATATTTTACTTTTATCATGCACAATGCAGGCTTTGAATATGCTTTAACTTATGCAATTTGTGTTTATTCTCAGGGCTTTATCTCAAAATTCATTTTTGGGGACATTACCAACAAGTCTGGGAAGTTAAGGAAACTTTCGTGTGCTTGACCTTGCGCACAACCAATTTAGCGGGCAAATACCTCGTTCACTTGGTCAAATCAAATATCTCGTCCTTTTGTAAGTCAGTTTATTCAACTTTCTAGAAAGAATGTGCAGTATATCAAACTATTTTTTTTCTTTTAAATTTTGGGTATGGGGCGACCTAGTCTAACATCCAGCAGTCCATATCTTGGGTATCTAAGACTATACTAATTTCTCAAAAATGAGATCCTCCACCTACAAACCGTTCCACTTCTTTAAACAAAAAACAGTTATATAATATAGTTTCTTCCTCTCATTTCTGCTCATAAACTTGATTTCATTGTGGATGTTATTACAGATTTGAAGGCAATCCAGATTTGTGCGGTCGTGTTGTGCGAAGGGAGTGTCCAAAGAGAAGCTCGATCCCTTAGAATTTCAATCTGAAATGCGAGGAAGCATACATATGATGCTAATGTAATGACTATTTTATTAAAATTAAAGAAATAAAACCTGTTTTTATATTGTTGTCTGGTACAAAGGAATTGGCATTAGCTACACTTAGGTCCTTGTGGTCTAATAGAAATTTATATACCGTGTTTCTAGTTTAAGATATATTATACCTAGGGAGATAAAATGTTCGATATATGTTAGAATTGTGTATTATATTATTGAAATTGGTTTAAGAAATATAAATATGGGAACAAAAAATATATATTAATTGTTCATAAAACTATTCTTATCATGGTGTGTAAATTAAATGTCTTTTAATTTCTTTTTAATACAACGGAACCGTAATACATATTAAAGGATGTAATAATTGTATTGCAAAGTTTTGAACAAATGTTTAAGACCCTTTCATTACACGAACGAAAGTTTAATATCATTTCATTTACCACCAAATAAGCCGACCCCTATAATCCATCTAATTGAAGTGTTTTTTTTTTCATTATAAAGCTTTTTTTATGATATTGGAGTTTGTGTTTCTTGGTTGAAGTGGATTGAATTGATTTGGAGGGGTATAAGAAGGTTATTAAGAAGATGCAAGAGTATTTAGATTTTCGTATTCAGTAAATTTTGGAGAAATACATTAAGAATGATTTTTTTTTTAAAAGAAGGGATAGAAATATTTGTTGATATATGAATTATGCAAGCAAAGTGGAATGATGGAGCAATTCTTAATAATGATGTCTAAAATAATATGTTGCAATTGTAATGTTTGGTAAATATTTCTACAGATTATATAATATATTAGTATAATTGGCTATTTAATAAATAATTAACAACAAAATTAAAAAATAGACAAAGCATAAATAATTAAATACAATGATAATAAAATTATAATTGTTGATTATATATAGACTAAATGCAACAAAATAATTATGTTCTATCTATAATTCTAAAAAAATTGCCTATCACTAAATATCTTTGGATTAAAAATGTATAAGATTGATCAGTTAATATTACAACAAACATAGCTAACCTCTTTTAATGCATTTAGGAAATTTTATAACATGAATATTGTCTACTTATTCCTCATTGAGTTGTCATATAACTTTTTCACATGATTTTTATTCAATTATTATCAAACAATTATGTGGTAACTTATATCTAACAATCAATGTCCTAATGGTTTCCTCAAGTTCTTCTTTCAAATCTACTAGGATATTATTGCTAATGATATTGTTGGGGTTGCTAGGGAGTTCTTTCACTCAGATCTTTAATGAAAGAACTGAATTCTTCTTTTATTGTCTTTATTCCAAATAAAGCTAGTGCTCATCCCTTTAAAAAAATTTCCCTGATTAACTTATGTAATTCTCCTTATAAGATCCTCTCAAAGATCCTTCATTATTCATTTTAAGAAAATCCTTCATAAGTTGATCTCTACTCAACAAAATTTGTTTGTCCCTTGCCACCAAATCCTTGATTCTATTTTGATTGTTTATGAAAACATCCATTCTTTAACGACTAACAAGAAGGCATGTTTTTTCTTAATCTAGATCTTCTTAAGGCCGATGACCATGTTAATTGGAATTTTATTTTGAAATTCCTCTTGGCCTTCAACTTTAGTTGTAATTTTATTTAGTTGATTTCTCAACAGGTGTCTACCATAAGATTTTCTATCATTATCAATGGATCTCCTACAATTTTTGTTACTAGTTCTAGGGGTATTACGTAGATATACCCCATTTCACCTTTTCCTTTTATCCTCATGGTAGATTCTTTGGGAGGAATTATTCAAAAGGAAGTGAGATTGGGTAGACTCAAAGGGCTTACCCCCTCTTCATCAATAAAAATTCTTTCTCATCAACAATTTGTTGATGATATCATTTTATTGGGGATAGTTCTATATCTAAGGAAAATAATCCCAAGATTATTCTTATTAAATATGATCAAGCCTCTCGTCAAAATATTAGTGTCTATATATAATTCTATATATAACAATTATAATTAAGTCTTTGAAAAATTTACTAGTTTATTCTATGAAGTCTTTTCATGTTTCAAATTTTTTATTGAAAATATGATTTAGAGAAATTTTCTATGGATTGGACTAGAATCCAAGAATATATGCCTCTTCTTTTCTAGGACCAATTTTGTCTTCCTAATAAATTTGAGGGGTTCGCCATCTGGAAGATTAAGGAATTTAACAAAGCTCTACTAACCAAACAACTCTTGATGAGCATGAAGGAAAATAATGAATGGACTAATATTTTTAATTGTAAACAATTTTCTAATTATAATCATTTATGGATTTTTTTAAGCTTATAATAGTCCTATGGCTTTGTGCTCTTCCCTTTGGAACTTCATTTGCATATCTAAATCTATTATCATTAGGGGACTCAGTTGTTCTCTTGCAGATATACATAAGATCCTCTTTTGGCATGACTACTAGATTGGTGACTCTCTCTGTGATGCCCAAAAGTTGGGACAAAACACAACCAACAATTTTTTTTAAAGTGATAAGTTTCTACACACAAGATGCGGGTTAATGAGTTCAACGACGAGGTTAAAATGAATTAGGTGAATAACCTCGACAATGTTGTCTATAAAGGATGCTAGAGAAAAATTAAAAAAAAAGTTGAATACGTCCATCTTCATGACGATCAAAATTATCGTTCGTCAACTAGAGATCTCAACGGTTGACTAAGAGGACATGAATGTCTAATGTTTATGTGATTCCATATGAAGGTCATTCAATTAACTAATGTTTAGATTAAGTCCAATCTAATCATGGAGCTTAATCGGTTGATCTGAAATACAGGATAAACACGATCTGATTCCTCAAACTTATTATTAAATTAGAAAATAAAAACTATAAGTCTTAATCAATAATTATATTAAATTATTATATAATTTTAATTAATAATTATAAAATATTAATTAAGTAATATAGATATTAATTAACAAATTATAATATATTAACTAATATTTAATACATGCTTTAAAATTATCAATATTGAATAAAAAGGAATCTCCAATAACTATAAAATTCCTTGCATAACATATTATTTATCTTCACTAAAATTAAATCCATATAAGTAAAAATAACAAAATAACATAAATTAACTCATAACTTTATTATCCACTAAACTAACTTAATATCTAACTAAACATCTAAATTAACTACTAACTAAATTATCTATCCTACTAATCAACCTATCAAATCAATCTTCTAAAATATCCCCCTTCTATCAACTACCCTATCTTCCTTAATAACTACCATCTCTTTCTCTAATCTCTCCTCACCCACGTGCCATGAGGAGACTATATCTCTAAAAGGCTAAGGGGGCGCAAATCTAGGAGGATGAGATGCTTTGGGAGAAGGTTTCATTAAATGGAAAAGTTTAGAGTGCCCACCAACCCTTAGCAAGTTCAAAACAACAAGGAAACTTGATAACATGTTTTAACTCCTCCAAAGAGCTGCGTGGTTTTTGAAGACAAAGCTTTATAAAGCTAACCAATTTGCTTGCTGAGGTGTCACCTAGTACACCATCCCATCCATGAAAAGGTTTGGGATTTAAGACAAAGACTAGCCTTCAACAACCTGCGCCTAGGGGAAAGGCTTTCAAAAAGGTGAGTTTGTGATATTTTTGAATTTAAGTTTACTTTATTGCTTGGCATAAAGGTGGCAGATTTTATATTAAAATATGACTGTGGTAAGGATTTTTGTATGGGAATTCTTTCCCATACAAAATCCAGAGAGCATTTTGCTCTCTTTAAATTTTCTGGGTAGTGTAATTTTGTTTTAGCACTTCTAGCTCATTTTTTTTTTTGAAAAACTTATAGAGCATATCAATGAAAATTAAATGGTTTCTTAAGTGGTATAAGGAGTTTAGTATATTGAGATTAGATAGTATTTCAAACATAGATTAACATAGTTCATTTGTTAATCAAATAAGGTCTCTTCTAAAGACTAAAATGCTCATAGTTTTCATAGTTGTTTCAAGACAATTTCATAGAACTAAGGAGTGATTTCAAACATATATTCAGAGCTTGTTTGTATTTTTCTTAGCCAATTTAAAACATCTAATGGAGACTACAATCTTCTCATTTCATCCAATTAAGTGATGATAACATTTCAATATAGATTCTATCAACTTGAAGAACTCATTGCAAAGCTAAGGAGAGTAATTTCAATGGCAAAGAGAGATTTAAGATCTCTTAAGAGGCAAGCAAGGAATCATCTAATACATATTAAGAATTACATAACATCTCATTATCATTATTTTCATTGAAATATACATCATCCTAGAATACAAAATAACAATTGCAATATTCAAAATGATGCTTGCTTTTCTTTACATGAATTTCATAATGAAAGCATCCTCTAAAACATCAATTTGGCAATGAAAGTTCATTATAGCAAAATGTTTATCTTACTCATTTTCCTTTCTAAATACAATTTACAAGTGCTCCAAAGGGAGATTGAATACACCATTCCAAATTTACAAGAATGCTTCAAAACATGGAGTGAATTCCTCATTCAAACATGGAGTGAATTCCTCATTCAAAACATCAAGGCAAAAGTCTTTATCTTCTTTATCATCATGCAACCATACTTCAAAATCTACAAATGAAAACATGATAAGGAAAAGACCATGGGAGCTCACCTCCCATCCAAGGTCTCTCAGGAGACCACCCCCGAGCTTGGGGAGAACACATTGAACAGGATACAATCACACACACACAATCACAACATGATTAACAAACATTGACAAAATTCCCAAATTCCCTCAAGAAGTGAACTAAGGAATTTCCATGAATTTCCTTTGTAGGGTGTGGGTAGACAAAACCATGGAGATTACCATTGCATAATAAACAAGGCCACACATGGACCCATATTTCTCAAATACATACAAGGCACACAAGGCCAATTTTCCCTCCTTATACCCCCATTGCCACAAAGGCTAAATGCAAGGTTTCTTGGGGAAAATCACTCACCCAAGTTCATCTTTCCCCACACATGGAGGAGACTCTACACATGGAGTTGCCTCCATTCCCACACCCCCTCTTGATTTCTCTTCCCTCCCAAGGGTGAGTGAATCTAAGAGTAAACAACCCAAAATCCAATTACATGAAAAAAAAAACACATTTGCAAGCTTGCTCTCACCATGACCAACCATGGGGAGCTTAAAACACAACACAAAACAATGCAAGATACCACCATGACCAACCATGGGAAGCCAAGAACATGATCACAATTACAAACAACTCATAAAAATAGAGAGAGCACATGATTTCCTACCTCAAGTCCAAAGCTATGGAAGAATTTTTGTTGAGCCCTAATCCAAGCTTCAAGCTTTCTCCTCTAACTTTCTGGAAACTCTCTAAAAATAGAGAATGGGTGAATGAATCACCCTAAGCCAAAATTTCCTCTAAATAGGGCTTCTACACCTAACCTCATAAATAAGGTTCAAACAAGCAAGTTGCAATTTTCGCTCAAGAAGGAAAATGAAATTTTAAAAGGGTCCTAAAGTCACTTTTAGGCTTCTAAAGAGGTGAAAATACCCCTAACCCATGGATACATGGAATGGGTTAACAAATTAAGCATAAAACTATCTCCTAAGGCCATTATTAACCCTCTAAACCCATGTCGAGAAATAACATCGAAAATGGGGAATGAGACTGCATAAAGATTCCTATGGCAGAAAGGTGTGCTAAGATATCCCTAAAGCTCCTAGCAAGTGCTCTCACACAACACACGACGTACCTTAATAACATTGAACATAGGTGTCAAACGACACTTCACAAAATAACATTTCACGAAAGGTACATCCAGAATAACAACACATAACATACAAACATTCAAATTACTGTTACGAAATAAATTACTTAACAACGAGGCCTCAGGTCTCTTAATAGACGGGGCCTTGGTTTAACTGGCTGTCCTACGTTCAATGTGATTTCCCCGAATGTGTTTCCATGGTCCTTCCACCTGCAATACCTAAATGCAGCATCAGTAATTCAAGGAAGAAAACCATTAAAATAAACATATATGATATAGCAAAATTTAATCATTAAATTGCATAATTCAACTCATACTTCAATTGCATGTAATATTCATGATTTGATTACATATTACAAATGAAATTCCATAACGTAATTTAAATATCATCAAGATCATCAGGTTTACAAAACATCATATAAAAACATAAACCAAATCTACACATCATGGATCCCATATGCAGAATCATCAAAAGAACAGTCCAACGAGTCAAACATAATATAACAGTAGTTGACAAAGTCCATGTGTCTCTGAAAGAAACATAATAAAAAAGATAGCTAATATGTATAACACAGGATCACTATGTGGGCCGAAAGTGGGCCTCACTCTCTCTCTCTCTCTCTCTCTCTCTCTCTCACACACACACACACACACACACACACACACACACACACACACCATTAGGATGACCAATTCAAGGATAATTGCATTTAGTACTTTAGCTGCTAGATTTTTATCTATATTCAAATTTCCAAATTGGTGGACCTCACTTATTTGGAAACTCTACTCTGGCTCCCATCTAGGATATGTTATTTTGGATTCATATCCTGATGGTTAAGATTGAAGAATCCACTATTTAGGCTAGCTCTAGAGATGGTTCTTTCTTCATCTCTAATGCACTGAAGTTGCAAAATGAGGTTTTCTTCTTTCAACCCTTTTGAGCTCTAGTTTGGAATTCTAATTTGATCTAGAAAGTTAATATTTTCTTTTGGCTCCTAGATCAAAATAAAATTTTCACAATCGATGATCTATGTAAGAGGGGTTTTTCCATCCCTAATAGGTGTTTTTTATACAAAGAGTTTGCTAAGGAAACCTTTCATATTCTCTTTGGTTTCTCTTATTCTAATTTTATTTTGGCCTATTTTTTAAATCTCTGGTCAATCTCTTGGATCTTCCCCTCTATGTTTTTAGATTGCTAGCTTCAATGGATGCCTTATTCCATGAACCCTTTCCTTTAACTATTATGGTCCCTCATTATGCTTAATTTATCTTGTAAAGTTTGGAAAGAGAGGAAAAAAATAATCATCAAAGATGTTATCTCTCCTTTTATATGTCTTGGCTATCAAAATTCAGGCATCTATTAAGGATATTTTTATGGTGGTGTGTAATAAAAAAATGAAAACAAGTCCTGGAATTTTTCCTTCACAGTGTGACCTCCATATGGCTCATAGTTGGAAGATCCGATGGGATATTTCTACTCATATTTATAAATCCAAGTAGACTATAGATGGATATTTTGAAAATAACTTATACCAATAGAGCATTCCTATTCTTCCAATCATCATCATTTAGAGGATGCTGATTCTCCTCTATATTCTCAAGTGTCAAGAATATTTGGTGTTGTCGAACATAAGAGTCATAAGGTGACTAGGTTGGTGATCCTTTTGATACTAGAAGAATAAGTTCACAATTTTAGTAGACTCCACATATTTCATTTCTTCAACTTATGATCCTTAAAATCCTTTCAAAAAGATTCAAGAAAACTCAAGAAAGATGCAACTATGTTAGAAGAGTTCAATTCCTTGGGGAGGAACCACGGTTGTGATCTTGTCCCTATTCCCAAGGGAATAAAACTTGGATGATACAGGTGGATTTATTTTACAAAATTTACTTAAGATAGGTTATTTGACAAATATAAGGTTCACTTGGTTTCCAAAAGATTCTCCCAGGTTCCTTAGATTGACTACTTAGAAACTTTTACACTAGTTTCCAAAATTAAACCTATATGACATACCCTTGCTATTGTTGCAGCTCATGTAGATGAAAAGTTCATTAGATGGATGTTAAGAGTGTATTTCTTATAGGTGACCTTCAAGAGGAAATACACAGAGTATCCATAAGGGTTCATTTAGGATCATTTACTTCTTTTTCATCTTTGTGAATCTCTATATTGCGTCAAAAATGTCACTTGAGCTTGGTGTGAGAAGATGGACTCATTCCTTCAAAATATTGGGTCTACTTTTTAACATTCTAATTTTGATGTCTTACATTTTGTAGTAGGATGATACTCTTTCCTTTTTTGGTTCTTTATGTTCATGATAATTGCTTTATATCAGACTTAGGTCCTTTTCTCTAGTTCTTGGGGACACAGATAATTGATTCTTCTTCAAGTATATTTTTCCCATCCTAAGTATGATCTTTATATGCACTCTATATTTTTCATGGATGACTATAAGTTGGCACCAAATTGATTCTTTTCTAGGTCAAACTTGAGGCTAAGAGTTCTTCACCTTTGGTGGATGACACTTTGTATCAAAAATATTATTGGTAGTATCATATAATTGACTCATATGAGACCTAACATCTCTGTTGGCATTAAGCAGAATTGCCACTAGTGACAACACTTATTTGCATTCTCAGTGCAAACCGAGCAGAATAGAGCAAACTGAGAAGAATAGTGCAAACCAAGCAAGCAGTGCAAACCGAGCAGACAGTGCAAATCGAGCAGACAGTGCAAACCAAGCAGATAGTGCAAACCGAGCAGACAGTGCAAACCGAGCAGACAGTGCAAACCGAGCAAGACAGTGCAAACCGAGCAAGTTAGTACAAACCAAGCAGGACAGTGTAAACCGAGTAACATCATGTCTACCGAGTCACCAGTATTTACCGAGTTCAAAACCTACCGAGTGGTCAGTATGAACCGTGCCTTCACTTCTACCGAGTGCATGACGATGCCGAGTAATGCAGTGGATGCCGAGTATCAGAAAGTCACTGAGTTAGTTTGCAGGAACCGTGTAACCATACTTGGGCCGACTTAGTAGCACTTATGTTTATTTGTCAAGCTGACTTTGCAATTGTAATTGTAATTAATTGTTTAAGACTTATATATAAACAATGTTGTAAAAATGTCAAGATGAATGGAATAAGCATGTATGTGAAAAAGAAAGAAAGGCAGAGATAAGCGAATTACAAAGGGCTTCAGCAGTATAAGGAACAGCAAAGACAAATTCATCATAGAAGGTGATCAGTACATCAATGAATCTCAATCAACAATCCAGTTGCAAAGCAAGAGATCTACTATTTCATCCTAACAGGTGAATCAGTACTAAAATCCTTTAACCGGGTAGACTTAACAGTCTTTTGTAAAATCTCTTTACCGAGTGCATACTTCATTGTATGTTTGTAAATCCTTTAACAAGGTGGATTTAGCAATCCTTTTTGCTCCTAACAGGGCAGATCATTAGAAGTGATCAAATTGTAAGCCTTAACCGGCCAACTTTATTCTGCAATATTAAAGCTTTGTGGGTTTCATCCCCACCCCAGTTTTACTTTCTTTTTGGAAGGTTTCTGGGTAACCAAATCTATGTGTCACTGTTGTGAATGTTTTAAGTTTCATGCTTTCTGTATGCAAAGGTTAAAGTAAATTACATGTTAATACATCTGTAATTGAAAGAAAATTTGGAGTTACTGATTCACCCCTCCCCTCTCAGTAACTCGGTTAATTCCTGAATATTTCCAACAATTGGTATCAGAGCAGCATTGCTTCTCAAGACAAAGATTAACTAGCTTGAGCAAAGATCCAGGACAATGAAGGTATTCAAATTGAACAAGGTGATTGAAAATGAAAAGCTAGATCTGGAAATGGCCATAGCTAAACTTAAAGAAGCAAAAGAACATCTTTCCCAATCCCTAAGAAGAAGGAAGGAACTTGCAAATCAAATGAATGATCAGAATTACATTGAAGAAAAGGTTGAAGATCTTTTTCCCTCTAATAGCTCAGATGAAGCAAACAATGCTGTCAAAGAACTCCTAGAAAAGAATGGGTCTCTACAGGAAGAAGTGAGAAAATTAAAAAGAGAACAAGAGCTACACTCAACAAGATTTTGTGAGATCTTGGAACAAAGAAACAAGTTGAAAGATGAATTAGATGGAAGGAACATTGAAGTCCAAAATAAAACCCTTCAGCTAGAAAACCTAATTGATCAGATCTCTCATACAAATAAGGAAATTCTGAATCTAAGATCAGAAATAGAAAGCACAAGAGAAGAACTAAGATCTGAAAAGGAAATCAATCTAAGATTGGTGGATGACGTAAACGCTGAAAAACAAATCAATGAAGGAATGCTGAAAAGTCAAGAAGACTTGAATTAGCTGTATGAGCGAAATCTTCATAGGCAAAAAGGAAAAGCAGGACTTGGATACAAAGGAGAAGGTGAATCTTCTAAGCAAGGTACTCAAAGGAATCAGAAACCTACTTGTAATCACTGTGGTAAAATAGGACATACTTCAAATAAATGTTGGAACAATGAAAAAGCAGAATTCAATGGAAAATGCTACAACTGCAATCAACCTGGTCACAAAGCAAATGAATGCAGGGAAAAACCAAGATTCAGAGGTAATTGTCACAAATGCAACAAACAAGGTCACAAGGCATCCGAGTGCAGATCCAAAATATTCAATCCAGCAGAACAAATTATGAAAGCAATGTTTGGATGGGACTACAACACCTGGTGTAGATGTCATTACTATGGAGAATATGGACACATTGGCATGAATTGCATAAAACATCATCTAAGGAAAAGAGATACTATCGTAAGATGCTTCAAATGCACTAAACTCGGTCACATAGCCAGAAATTGCATGAATGCTAGTGAAGTTGAAGATGGAAAGAAGAATGAAGCAACTAAGGTCAGGAAACAGGTGAGACAAAAGTGGATTCCTAAATCTACCGAGCAAACCAGTCCAAGTAATGGAATGGGTGGCTCTACCGACTCAAACTAAATTTCTAAGAAAGCACTGGAACTGTATTCTCATAGACCAATCTCAAGCAGTTCCAGAACTGAATTAAAAGAAAGATCTAAATCAGCATACAAGATGCAGTAAGATCACAGGAAGGTCGGTATCAGTCTTTACCGAGCAAGGTCGGTACCAGTCTTTACCGAGCGAGGTCGGAGCAATATGAATTCTCGAGTTCACTGAGTTGTGAAGTCTTTACTGAGCAATTAATTCTTAGTGGGTGATAGTCTGTCGGAATTCATACCCTAATTTGTACTGAGCATTAATGACAGAGTTGTAAACAAAAGGCAAGTAATCGAACTCATTCTTCACCGCGAACCTTTAGCACTTTGAGAGCAGAAAGTTTCAAGAGCAACCCAGCGATTCAATACTTTTGCAAAAGGAATTTTCTGTGAGCTACCATGGCATCATCCAGCACTTCAGTGAAGGAAGGATCTGATATGTTAGTCCAACGGGAATGGAAAGCACCAGATTTCAAGATCGTGCCCGCAATTGCAGCAGCCCTAGATCCGAACGGAGCTCAATCTCAGATTCCTCCTAAGGTACTACTTATTAACGATATCCGTAATCATTTCAACTGTTCAATTCATGAAATGGGGAACCTAGAACTAGATATTGTGCGTGAGGAACTGTGTGTGGATGGTATTCTCAAACCTGAGCACAAACATCTGGAAGATAAAGGTTTAGTTCACATTGCACATTTACCTCAAAACTTTCAGGAGAAATGGGTTAGATACATTCTCAGCCGTGTACATGATGGCAAGATTTGGCTTGAGCAACCCATAGAGATCACAAAGAAGATGATTCATCAAATCACCGGTCTTCCCATGTTGAACAAAGCAAAAACTACCAAAACCCTAGGTCGGACGGAACTAGAGAAGAAAACCCTAGCCAAGTGGGATGGTAGAGGCATGAAAGTTAGCAGCATTACCGATGCTGAACTAAATTTTGGTACACACATAATTGCCCATAAGATTTACAGTTCAAGTCGATAGAATAGTGTCTCCTGTGAAGCCATTGACCTAGCATACAAAGTGGTCAAGAGTAACTTAACATTTGACCTAGCAAACTTATTGTTAAAGCAGTTTAACAAAAACATGGAAACCATTCAAACTTCCAAAAACAATCCATGTAAGTTTGGATCCCTATTGGTCTGTTTATTCTTCTATGCTTAGAAATTCTTCCCTTCTAAAGGAAAAGTTGTATGGAGAAAAGATGTGCTAGTCCTTTATGAAATAAATGAATACATCTCAGAAATGGGTGAAAATTTTGAAAGCATCATGGATAATTATTTTGAGTCTTTCAAAGAGAAAATGAATGACAGATTCTGGATTCCACAGAAGTTGGTGGAAGATTACAAGGATGACATTTGTTTTATGGTGGATTGTGACAATGTATATATTCAAGCAGCTAAACCGAGGACTGTATATGTAAAACCTCTTCCTTATGAGGTAAATATTGATGAAACCAAGAATATCATTGAAGCTCTTCTTAATCAGCTTGTCAATCCCAAAGCTCCATATTTTGGAACATATGATGAAGCTAAGGTGAGAATTGAACTAAGCATAAAGCTTCCACAGGCGGTAAACAAAGGAAAGAAGAGGATAGACAAAATGCAAATGCTAACCGAAGACAAAGGAGAAAAAGATGAAGAAGAAGAGGAAAAGGATGAGAAAATAGAGGAACCAGAACCTGCAAAGAAGAAAGGAAAGGTATTTATCACTAAGGCACCTAAGCCTCCCACTGCTGTATTTACAAGGAGAAGTGCAAGAGGTAAGGCAGACAAGGCAGACAAGGCAGATAAAGACATAGTATTCAAAAGGCCTCCTCTAAACTTTCAAGAAAGGATCAAACTCTTCAGAGAAGGATTAGGATCTGGAGTAAGTAACATAAAATCTTTTAAATATGAAACAAGAACGGAAACAGAACAGAAGGAAATAGAAGATGCTGTTATTGAAAAGATGGGACAGTGGAAATACTCTCCTGAAGAAATAGCCCCACAGGTTTCAGCTGTTCTATTAGATCCAATAAAAATGAGATGGAGCAATGCAAAGCAAACTATGATAGACATATTTGATCAAACCCCGAGATAGTTAATGCCGAGCTTGAAAAATGATGAAGTAAAGAAGGCATTAAAAGAAAATGAAAATAAGATGACACTAAGGTTCAATACTTGTTTGATTCTGATCAATAATATCGAATCGGTTGTGAAGGCTGCAAATGCCACATGGAAGAACATATACCACCTTCACCAACCGAGTATTGAAACAGTAATAATAAAAGACATTGAAGATGACAGTGATGAATAAGAAGAAGCCACTGAGGTAGATGATACTGTGAGAATAGTGGCAGAAGTCATTGCATCACTTCCTACCTCTCCAGTAAAAGTCTCTACATCTAGCCCAGAGACACCTTCAAGCATGGTTGTGACAACTTCAACATTTGTCCAATCATCTATAGCAACAACAGAAGCAACTACCATTTCTTCTACCGAGTTGCAGTCTCCCACATCATCAAGTTTTCCAGTAGTAAGTTTTCCAGTTTTTGAATCTACAAGTGTAAATATTTTAAGTTCTCCAGTAGAAAGTATACCAGTCTCTATAGCCAGCCCTACTATATCTACTGTCACTACTACTAAGGCATTAAGTACAGATAAGCCTAAGGCTCTACCGAGTATAAAACTTTTGGGTAAGAATATAGTAGAGGATATAGACTTAGATGAAGAAATAGAGATTCCAACATTAGATTTTGCAAATCTATCAGCGGACCAAATGCAAAATATAGGTGAAATCCTTCAAAGGAAAGCAAAGCAAAAGAAGCTTAAAGAGGAGAGAGACAAGGAATATCAAATCATCAAGGATGCTAAGGACATTTTGTCTGATGCATTAGGTATTAAAGTAGACTCCTCCCAACATGTTTTGCTACAATTAGCAGAAGCAGTTAATAAATACAATGAGGATTCATCTGGGACAGAAAAGTTAGTTGAAAGAGCTGAGAAGAGATTCAACAATAAAGTGCTTGAGCACATTGCTCAGCACATAGCTATTAACCAAGTAGAATTATCTTCAGTTTTGTCAAACATTGAATCTACCTATTCGAATGCTACCTCTCTTTTGGCCAGATTGTGCAATATTGCCGAGTTCACAAAGGATGTCACGGATAAAATGAATAAAATGGATGAGGATATGAAGATTAGCATACAGAAGCTGCAACTTGAACCAAGTTCAAGCTCTGCTCATCACATGAAAATCTCATACCTATCAAATATGCAGTCAGATCTACTGAAAGAAGACACAAGGATCTGGTCCACACTGCTAAACATCCAACACATGATCCTTCCCATCATGAATACAATGTATAAGCACATTGAACATTCCAAAACATTGATTCATGACAATCAGTTCTCTATAGCAGATCACATGATTGAACTCTCTGCAGAAGTCCAAATTGCAATCCAAACATGCAAGATTCTGCAAGAAAGTTGGGACAGAACCCTGGCACTAATAATGAAGGTACATTATGATTTTCTATCAAATTTTGGATTCTCTTTGTAAATCACTTGTATATGCACCTTTGGCATTATCGCCAAAAAGGGGGAGATATGTATAGAGGGAGATATATGTATAGAAGAAGATTTGTATAGAAAAAGTTAGCACATTGAAAGGGGGAGACAATGTATAAAGCCCTATAACAAAGACAAATTTTGAAAAATCAAAATAAAACTCAGCATGATTCATGTATATAAGTTTTGGCCAATAAGTGTTTTTGTCACTAATGCCAAAGGGGGAGATTGTTGGCATTAAGCAGAATTGCCACTAGTGACAACACTTATTTGCATTCTCAGTGCAAACTGAGCAGAACAGAGCAAACTGAGAAGAACAGTGCAAACCGAGCAGACAGTGCAAACCGAGCAGATAGTGCAAAGTGAGCAGACAGTGCAAACCGAGCAAACAGTGCAAACTGAGCAAGACAGTGCAAACCGAGCAAGTTAGTACAAACCAAGCAGGACAGTGTAAACCGAGTAACATCATGTCTACCGAGTCACCAGTATTTACCAAGTTCAAAACCTACCGAGTGGTCAGTATGAACTGTGCCTTCACTTCTACTGAGTGCATGATGATGCCGAGTAATGCAGTGGACGCCGAGTATCAGAAAGTCACCGAGTTAGTTTGCAGGAACCGTGTAACCATACTTGGGCCGACTTAGTAGCACTTATGTTTATTTGTCAAGCTGACTTTGTAATTGTAATTGTAATTAATTGTTTAAGACTTGTATATAAATAATGTTGTAAAAATGTCAAGATGAATGGAATAAGCATGTATGTGAAAAAGAAAGAAAGGCAGAGATAAGTGAATTACAAAGGGCTTCAGCAGTATAAGGAACAGAAAAGACAAATTCATCACAGAAGGTGATCAGTACATCAGCGAATCTCAATCAGCAATCCAGTTGCAAAGCAAGAGATCTACTGTTTCATCCTAACAGGTGAATCAGTACTAAAATCCTTTAACCGGGTAGATTTAACAGTCTTTTGTAAAATCTCTTTACCGAGTGCATACTTCATTGTATGCTTGTAAATCCTTTAACAAGGTGGATTTAGCAATCCTTTTTGCTTCTAACAGGGCAGATCATCAGAAGTGATCAAATTGTAAGCCTTAACTGGCCAACTTTATTCTGCAGTATTAAAGCTTTGTGGGTTTCATCCCCACCCCAGTTTTACTTTCTTTTTGGAAGGTTTCTGGGTAACCAAATCTATGTGTCACTATTGTGAATGTTTTAAGTTTCATGCTTTCTGTATGCAAAGGTTAAAGTAAATTACATGTTAATACATCTTTAATTGAAAGAAAATTTGGAGTTACTGATTCACCCCTCCCCTCTCAGTAACTCGGTTAATTCCTGAATATTTCCAACACATCTCATGTGTTTTAGTAATGGTATTTCAATTCATCTAGGATCCCCATGAGTTACAATGGAAAGAAGCTAAGAGGATTCCTCACTATATTCATGGTATTCACTAGTATAGGATTCACTATGTAGTAAGTGTAGATTTTAACTTATATGGATACACATAATTAGACTGGTTAGGAAATTCTCAAGATTGCAAGTCTACTTTAGAAAATTTCCCCTCTCTTAGTTCTTATCTGGTTTTTTAGTTGAACAAGAAGCAATATACAATTTTTCTTTCATCAATAGAGGTTGAGTATCATGGAACAATTGATACTACTACTAAGGCTATTTGGATTCCAAACATTGATAATGAGTTTGGTATTACTTTTAGAATCATATAGTCACCTTTTGTTGCAACTAGAGTTCCATAAAAATCTCTCAAAATATGCTCTATCATTAAAGGACCAAACATGTTGAGATCCACATTTACTACATTTGGTAGCTGATTTGTGAGAGAATCATTGTTATCAAGCACCGTCTGACAATATATTCACTAACATTTTCACTCCAATCAAGTTCATTCATTTGTGAGTTTAGCTAAGGGTGTGGTAGGTGTCTATTATGGAGGGGTCTTCATTGTCCTCTTTACTCTCTCTCTTTTGGGAGCTATTCTCTCTCTATTGTGGGGGTCACTTCTCTTTTGGGGGGACTTCATGTACATGGTTACCCAACATGGCTTCATTTTCCCATAATATTTTCACCCAAAGTTAGGATGGATTTAAGATGGGTTTTTAGTGTGGATTTTTATTTCCTAGTTATTTATTATTTTCATAATCCTACAATTTTTCTATACTTCTCATTAAGATATCTTAGGATTAATAAATTAATCAATTAGTGTGAGTGGGTACAAGGTGTCCTCATCTTTCAAGGGAGTTACACATGCCTCTTTTAGGCTATTTTGTGGTTTCTTCCTATTGGTTGTATTCATCATCTCTCCCCTCTCTCATTTCCTATATATAATCACTCCTATCTAGATTTATTTCACTCTATTGTATTGTAATTGCATTTTGTTTATTTTTCCCTTGAATTATCCTAATCATATTTTTCCTATTGAGCATTCTTAGTTCTCAATTGGTGGCTAACTCGGTGTTGTTATTTTGATCTTGTATCATTTACATTCATAGTTTTATTCTATTCATTTTCTTTAGTTTTTTTGGTTATTTGTCTTTCCAAATTTTAACAAGGGAAAAGGCTTAGGGACCTTCATATTAAAATATCATCGAGTGCTTCTTAATCATAAAATTCAAGTGTTTTATGTGTAGCTGTATACAGATAAAAAAAAATTGTATACCTAGTTGTATGTGTGGATTGCAAAGCTTCATGAGTTGAAGTAGAAATTTGAGGTAGAAAAATATGGTAAAACTTAATCTATTCTCAATTTCTTTTAAACTTTACATAAATTTTGAGGTAATATGCCTTTTCATTGATGTCAAAAGGTAGTAATAGTAGAAAAAAATAATAAGAAAATATTTTAGCAAAGGACCAAAAATGAGTTATCCCACATAGGTGGAGTTTTTACAATTTTGAGCATTCTTGAAGTTTTTTGTTTTCCGTCAATGACAAAGGGGGAGATTGTTAAGTTACCATTTAAAAAATGCTATTGATGTCAAAATTCTAGATGTTCCAGTACAATAATTTTGTGATTATATCTTTGGGCTTGTTAACAACTTTACCAACAAGACTATCAGCAATGTATTGATGAAGGGTGCTCCCCTTAATACCACAAGCACATAACAGAAATAGAGAAACAACAACAATAATATGCAAGAACAAAAAATTGGCTTCTTATTACCTCCACAAATGTGGAATTACAAACTTTCAGAATTACAATATGCAAAGCCACATGGGCATTCCCTTAAAATATTCTGTAGGACAAAGCCTCAAATCAATACTCAGATCTACTACCCAGAACTATTCTGAACTGCCTAAGACAATAATACAACCTTCCTAATATAGGCAATTTTCCACCACCTGGGAAGGTTCCAGAATTTTAGCCAATAAGGCCGACCAAACTTAGAATTATTTTATTTTACATTTTATTACATCATAGTCAACTCAAGATAACCTTTGAAACCCGAACAAAAATTTTGAAGAAAATTATTTTCCGCCATTTCAGGTGGGCCAACTTTCGAAGACCATAAGTCATCACCAGTTGACCCAATCGGCTATTATAACCCCATTTCAGAAATGCCATGAAGCGCTCTACAGGCTTGACCTACACAAGTGCCCATCACCCAAATTTTCAACCTCATCTGGGGCCTCTAAAGCCTTCAAAACTGAGTTCAAAGTTTTTGTACCCTGCTGCCAATACCGAAAATCTTCAATATCTTCCAATATACACTTGATCTGGCAATGAAACTTTACTTTCAAACTTATATGACCAAAATGAACCTCCAAGAAAGAAATCAGATCATTCTGAGCACATACAAAAATGACCAAAAATAGTAACTTTCCATAAATAGTAGCTCTGCACAAAATAGCCCTTATTGAATATAAAAATAGAAATATTTTTTTGGGTGATGCAAGATTGCTCTTACAACCAGGATGCTCCTGCATCATGTATACTTATATTAGCTTAGTGTATAACTATTTTTGGCCCAAATGATAATGTTCAACATGGAATATATTTTCATTATAGCCGACTTCACTGATATGCTTAGTTCTAAGCTCACAAGTTTTATATCAAGTTGTAATCGACATGATTTGGCATAGTCTACATCAAAGAATGATATACCGATGATTGTATATATTGGAAGTGACTTCTGCATATGAAAGTAGATCTGTATTATAATAGATGTGTTTTGTACATGTGATCTATTGATGTATATAATACACTTTTATATGAATAAGGATGAATATTTGTAGTCTAGCAAGAGCTGTATTTTGTGCATAATTAGATTCATTCTTAATAGTTCATTTTTTGTATTTCATAATATCAACTAAATTTGCTATTTTGTAATTCAAGCAGTGAGCCGAACTGGAAGTGAGCCAATAGGTTGTGACCCATCCATATATTTAGTAACCGGTTACCTAATACTTGAAAACTAACCCAATCTATGGTTTTTTGCATCTTGGGTGTTGACGATAAAAAATATGGTGTTGCATTATTTTCTTTCAACTATTTTATTTACAACAAGTTTAAATGATGTTATGTGGATAGTTGCTTAAATATCTTCAATTGTTCAAGGGTATACTGATTCACCCCTCTCGTCTTAGTACCCTAGATGCTTAACACTTTTTATAATAGGAAATAACAAAAATATACTACAAAAATTAATTTAGAACTCATGAAAGGATTTGAATTAGTATATTTTGGTCATCATCTTCACTTTCAAGCTATTGAAATGCTTAAAAATTTTGAGTCATTTTTCATCACACTATAAAATCATATCAATTTTTTTTGAAAAGCATAGGGTTCACTAAAGGAGTGAGTCCTCTTCGAGAATGTATAATTTTTTTTTGATTGCAATAGACTTTTTATGAAAAATATGGCGAGTGATGAAAACTGTTCATTTCAGGTGAGTTGGAATTTTAATTGTTATAAAAGAGAAAATATAGGCCAATTTTTTTTTTCTTTTTTCTTAAGAGAGATGCATCACTATGGGAGACTTCAATAATTATCTAAAGGAAGATGAGAAGAGAAGGGGAGTTCCTTTCCAATTAAATAGCATAATGGATTTGATGACTTTCATTGACTCTCTTGCCCTTTTTGATATAGATCTTTAGGGAGCTAAATATACTTAGTCAAACACACGCATTGGAAATGACCTTATCCAAGTTCACCTAGACAAGGCCTTAATCTCTAATGACTTGTTGGTGTCCCACCACTATTATTTGTCTTCCCTTCCAAGAATCAGTTCAGATCATCATCCTATTAGCTTTTTTGTTGATCCAATTAATGGAAAAATGAATTATCCCTTTAGATTTGAGAAAATGTGGTTAGAGCATCCTGATTTGGCTCCCTCTATTAGGGATTGGTGGAGCATTAAAGTGGAAGGCTCAACAATGTATAGAGTAGCCAAGAAATTAAGATAAGTTAAAGACATGGTGAAAATTTTGAAAAAAGAGGTTTTTGGGGATATCTCTTTGCTATTAAATATTCTCTTAAAATGGATCTTACAATTATTCATGATAGAATTCAAAATGAGGGTTTTTCTGATGATCTTTCAAAAGAAGAATGTGAAATCCTGGTGAAATATCATGATATCATCTCAAAGGAGGAAGAATACTAGTAACAACGATCAAGATCCCTTTGGGTTTCTTATAGTGATAAGAACATAAGATTCTTTCATGTGACAACATCTAAAAAGAGGGTTGCAAACATAATTTCCAAATTAATTATGAATGGAAATCTTTCTTGAGATGAGGGAGATATTCGGATGGAGGCTATATATTTTTTTCTTCTCATCTTTTAGATGGTGGTAATCTTAGTGTTGAAGACCAAAATACTCTTTTAGAGTCTATTCCAAAGTTAATCAATGAAGTGTAGAATAAAAAAATGGCACCTATCCCAACTACATAAGAGGTCCAGAATGTTAACTTTTCTTTTCAAGGGAATAAGTCTCCTAGGCCTGATGGTTTTCCAATGTTCTTTCTCCACAACTTGTGGGAGATTATGCACATAGATATTATTACAGCAGTGTGGGAGTTCTTTTGATTAGGTCATATTTTGAAGGAGATTGATGTGAGCTTCTTAGTCCTCACTCGTAAAGTTTCTAAAGTTGATTATGTGGAGAGATTTAGACCAATCAGTCTTTGCAACTCCTTTTACAAAATTATCTCAAAGGTTCTTAGTTTCAGATTACTAAATCTTTTTCCAAATATTATTTCCCCTTAGCAGAATGGTTTTGTTCCTAGCAGACATATCTTGGAATTAATTATCATGGTGCATGAGTGTATTCATTCTCTTGATGTCTCTAAAAACCAAGGTTTCCTAATGAAACTATATCTCTATAAAGCTTATGATCATATGGACTATTCTTTCCTCTTCAAGGTGCTGAAATTTTTTGGATTTGGTGATAGGGTAGTTCATTTAATTTTTAGAGATGATTTCTTCTTCATCCTTCTCAGTTATGGTGAATGGTTCTTCGACACCTTTTTTTAGAACTTCAAGGGGCATAAGATAGGGAGATCCTTTATCTCTGATCTTGTTTTTTTATTATAGTGGAATTCCTAGGTCTACACATCTCTATTCTTCTTTCCAGTAGATCTCTG
Source organism: Chamaecyparis obtusa (assembly GCA_027943335.1). Classification (NCBI taxonomy): domain Eukaryota; kingdom Viridiplantae; phylum Streptophyta; class Pinopsida; order Cupressales; family Cupressaceae; genus Chamaecyparis; species Chamaecyparis obtusa. The sequence goes on from BSBK01005176.1 coordinate 637,685, forward strand.
ACATGGATTAATCCTTCTTCAACAAATGTTACTTTCTCTCATCAACAATTTTTAGATGATACTATTCTATTCGGAGAAACTACAATTCTTGTAGCTATAAATATAAAGAAAGCCTTAAATTGTTACACTAGGGATATGAGATAGCCAATGAATTGAGAAAAAATATCGCTTTTATTCATTAATACTCCTGAGGATAGACAATGAAGAATTTATAATATTCTTGGATGCAAGATTCATCTGTTGCCTTCAATTTATCTTGGTCTTCCTCCATCTAGAAAACTCTCAAATGTTTTTAGGAGAATTTTGGTGGAAATATTTCACAGGAAGCTTGTAGGTTGGAAAGGGAATCTCCCGAGTCATGCTGGTAAAGTTAAAATTCTTAAATCCTCTCTTTAGAGCCTCCATATCTATGCTCTTAGTCATTTTAGAACTCCTTCAAAATCTTCTAAAGTTGTTGAGAGAATTCATAAAACTTTCCTGTGGATGGGTGTAGAGGAGAAAAATATATTTCCTCTCATTGCTTGGGACAAAGTCTATAGGCTAAGAAGTGCTGGAGGTCTTGGGGTTAGAGGCATCAGATCTTTTAATAATTCTCTTCTTTCTAAACAAGTTTGGAGATTATATAGATGCTTCAAAGAATGGAATTCTATTCTTCAGAATAAGTATCTTAATCCCCTCCCAAACTTTTAAAATTTCATTGCTTCTAATTAGATACCCTCTAGTTTAGTCATTTGGAAAAATATTTTACAAGTGAGGATTTTGGCTACCAAGGCTCATGGATGGAAGTTAGAAAATGGCAAGAGTATTAATTTTTGGGAGGATAGTTGGCTTCTAAAGGAAGCTATTGCTTTTTCCTCCTCCTTTGCCCAATTTTCTCCTCTTTGTAAAGGTAGATTTGGCTCTAAAGTTGTTGACTTTTGGGTAAGTGGTAAATGGCTAGAAATTTCCTTCATTAGTCCCTCTCTAACTTCTCCCATGGTTTTAGTTAGTTCTCTTTTTATGAATGCTGAGGTTGAGGATTCTATTATTTGGAAGGCTTCTCCTTCAGGGTCCTATTCTATGGCTTCTGCCTTTCATTTTCTCTCAGCCTCTTAGTCTCCTCCTCCTTTCTAGGTTAATGGTTGGATACTGGGCCTCACACCAAATGTGAATATATTTTATTGGATTCTCCTTCAAAACAAAATTTAAACTTTAGATAATTTGTGTCGAAGGGGGTTTTGTTTTCCTAAAAGATGTTGTCTTTTCCTTAGTGAAGATGAAATTGTTAACCATATCTTCTTGCATTATTCTTTCACTACTTCCATCTAGAGCACTATTTTTAATAAGCTGGGGATTTGCTGAGCTTTCCCCATTTCTATCTATGATTACCTTTCATAATGCTCCTAACCTTCCTAGTCCAAAGATATTAATCTGTTTTGGTCTTTCATCATTCCTCATATTTTTTGGGGAATCTAGAAGGAGAGAAATAATAGCGTGTGGCTTTCAAGATTATTAGAGCTATCTATAAAATTTTTAAATTCCAACACCCCTCCTCTAACCTCTCCCTTAGTCACAAGCTTTGGAATTGTTCTTCTAGCTAGACTAAGAAAGAGGACAAGGAGAAAAGTAAATGGTACTATCCTCCTATTGGTTGGGTTAAAGTCAACTTTGATGGGGTGACCAAAGGTACCCTTGGGCCTCCTGGGTGTGGGGGGGTGATAATAAATAATCTAGGATAGTGTGTTACACCAATTGCACCCCCCTTGGGTTTATAGACCAACCACCTAACCCAAGGTATTGAAGCTTTCCAATCTCTCAGGATGGTAAAATGTATCGGTTATAATAAGGTGTGGATGAAGGGAGACTCAAAAAATATCATAAGATGCCTTAAAAATATAAATTAACCCTCTTGGACTGTTAAAAATATCATTGATGAGGCCATAAAAATCATAAAATCATTTGAAAACTATGTTATGAATCATAGCTATCGATAAATTAATATGGTGGCTAATCAAGTTTTCAATGTGGTAGTTAGGGTGAAGCAAAGGATGGTGTGGCAGGATGAGGTAGATCTTCTACTGGATATGAGAAATTATCTCAATCATGACCACATTAATAGAAGATAGAAGGAAATCTTTGATGATAATAATGTAAATTCACATAAGGAGAATAATAATGAAAATAAATAGTTGCAGTCCTTTCGACAATAGAACCACTTAGTGTGATTTGATATCGCATGCTTTCTTATAATTTCTTGGTTTAAATGTTTTCTTTTTCTTTCTTCTTTGCTATTACAATGATGATTCTCTCTGGTGTTTTATTATTTTATGGGCAATCTTCATCATAGTCACTTTGATACTATAGGTAGGAATACAAAAATAATGGAGCCTCTTTCTTGTGAGGAGTGGAAGAATAAGTCTAGAGTATAGGATATTTGAGAGGGTGGTGATTTATTACTTTCATGAAGCCCCTTCATGGAAATAACCCTACTTTTCGTAAGTTCTTCAAAAAGGAGTGGCATGAAGGAAATTTGGTTATTGCGGGTAGGACGATGAACGATGATGAAGTCTTGATTGTTGAAGTTATTGGAATTTCTTCTAAGGGAAAGAAATTCTATAGAGATAGAAGGCTCATAGACCAAAGAGTTAAGACTTTTCCTAAAGATTGGGAGGAAAGAGATAAATTGGTAAAAATTGACAAGTCCTACAATTCTTTGAAGGTGTTGAAGAGAATTTCAAGAAGGGTTTTAAAGGATATTATGCAATACATTACCTTGGATGCAAGATTCACAAAGGTATATGGCTACCATTTCATCCTCTTGAACCATTTTCAACACAACAAGAAGATATATATCCCTCATCATCTCTTATGTTCTATGAATACCGATATTAGGAGCATAAGAGATAAGAAGGTTACTAGTCATTCCCTTCATGAAGGATTAATTATTTTATTATTTGAGCATTTTAAAGCTAATTCCATGGAATAGAGTATCCCTATTCACATGGATAATGAAGAGGTCTCTGAGTCTAGTGATGACTCAAATGATGATGATTATACTGACACTGGATTTGGGGAGGAATCCAATATTGATTTCTCCCCCAATGTCTCTACTAAGAGAAAAGGGAAACCTGTCTCGTCATCACCTCATAACATGAAGAGGTCACTATCTGTTAAGAACAAGGAAAAAAAGATTAATTTAAGAAGTTGGAATTGAAAGATTTTGATGATGATAATGAGATTGGTGGTGATGGTATGGATAGTAATGTTGAAGTCAGTGGTAGGCCCTCTCCTCTAAAGAAAAGAACTCTCTATCCTCCTAGGAATAAAAGCCATACCCTGGAGGTAGATAATAACCCTAGCCCTTCCCCTCTCTGGCCTTCCCAGAATCTGGAGAATAATGTGAACCCTTCTACTAATAAAGGTGACCCTACCCTTGATTATGTCATCCCTTTCTAGCCATTGATACCCAAAAAGAGATTTCAATGGGTCCCAGTGTGTTTTCTCAGAAGGATACTATTGAGTTTACTATTGATCCTTATCTAATTCCTACTTTGAAAGCCCTTGAAGACCACACCAAGGACAATGACATTAATGTTTTAGAAACAAGAAAAGAAGGGATTGCAGACTTTTATAAAATTAATAAATGGTCTTTTCATGAAATAAAGGAATTGAAGATAAAATATAGGGCTCTAGAAAGTAAGATTGATCTTAGTGAAGTGAATGTGATGAGAAATGATGTTGTGGATTCTATTGCAATCAATGAAAATAAAGACATGGCTAAGTCCAGTATTGATAGGCTCAAGGAATTTGAGGACAAGATCAACATAGTGGAAAATAAAACTAGTAGCATGGAAGAAACCCTAAAGTGTATAGAAGATTAAATCCATAAAATTATGAAGGCCTTTGTTGAACACTTGAACATCCTAATTGCTAAGATGGAAAGCTCGACTAATGAGAAGGCTATTATTAAATTTTTTGATGAAAAGGATTCCTCGGATGTGAAGATCATTGGTGTTATTTAAAGGGCTCATGGAAACACAAGGAAAATGGAGAGGTCATCCAACCAAGATATTTAGGAGTTAAAGAAGGCAGCCAACACGATGGACCAACAAGAACATGAAGCTGAAGATTTGATAAAGAATATGGTCTAGGTTTGATTGTACTTATTAGGTTTATCATTGTTGTTGTTTTTAGGTTCTATGTCTTTTGGTTGTTTGATGTCTGTGGTTAGTTTGTTGGCTTTTGTTCTATGCCAACAACTATTTTAGCTTTGCTGTATTTTTTAGTTGTTCTTGCTTGCTACTTCTTTATTCTCTTTTTTGTTTGGGTTTCAGGTCCCTATAAAACCTTCTTTCTTTTCCAAAAATATTGTCATCTTTATTAATTTATAGCAATAGAAGAATACAAACCTATATTAGAGGTCTCACAATATTCTAGGTTGTAGTAATTTATTTACAATTCACACATTATATAAAAATTCTTGAATTTAAATAATATCAAGATGAAGAAATTGTAGAATGTAAAGCTGAACCAAATGATGTCCATGAGTCACAAGTTCCCTGGTACATCAAAATAATTCCTACACTAACAAGAATTAATTATCTACTCACAAAAGTAACCCCAAACAATATAAAATCAAATTTACAATTGAAAAATAATAAAATATAAAATTTTAATGCATAGACAAGTGATTTCTTAATATCTAATGTTTAAAAGTAAATATTTTTTATATTTAACTATTATAACTTTTACATTTAATTAAATCCTCAATTTATGACAATTTTAAAAAATCAGTTTGCTACCATATCAATGGAAGGGATGCTCCAATTAACACAAGAAATAGCTTAATGAAAGACCCCACCCATACAAATTCTAAATTAAAAATATTAAATATTTTCTTACAAATAAATAAAACATTTAAAATGTATCATCTATATGGATCCACTTAATTAATGGTGAGCATTAACCATTAATCTATTTATTTAATGCAGTGCCAATTATATTGATCAGAACGTCTAATATGAGAGTCCAGGTCCCCTATAAATTAAGCATGCTTAGAGTAGTATTGCAAAAGAAATCAAGACTTGGAGAAGAGGATACTACCCAGTGTATTCATCATTATGGCTATTGGATCTACAACAACATTCATGTTATGCGTACTTATTGTTGTGAGCAACTTCCTCTCCAGTCCTTGCAATGCGAATCCCGAAGTTGATGCACTCATTGATGTGAAGAAGATGATATTGCGAGACCCTTTAAATGTTCTGCAAACTTGGCAACCCTTCTCAGATGATCCTTGCAATTGGGTGCATGTCACCTGTGATGCTGAAAACCATGTTCACAGTGTGTAAGCCTTGCTTTCTCTTCTTCTTCCTCTTCCTTTGAGATTCAAATTCAAATTTGTCTTTTCATTTGCTGTGAACTATGAACAAATCTCACAGGGAGTTGGGACACTAGAAGCTTTACGGGGCTCTCTCTCCTAGGATCGCTGATCTTTAGAGTTTAGAGAAACTGTAAGCTTAGGATTCTCACATTTACATTTATCCTACACATTGTAGGCTTTGAATGTGCTTTAACTTAATGGAATGCCTGTTTATTCTCAGGGATTTGTCTTATAATTCATTTTTTGGGATTTTACCAACAAGTCTGGGGAACTTAAAAAGACTCTATGATCTTGACCTTTGGCACAACCAATTAAGTGGGTAAATACCCCCCTCACTTGGTTAAATCAAACGTCTCCAGCTTTCGTAAGTCACTTCATCAAACGTTGTAGAAAGAATGTGTAGGATTTCAAACTACTACCAGTAATCTGTGCTTGGAGACATCTTCAATTCAACAAACTCAGTGGTCGCATTCCAACAGACAGATCGTTGTCTTCATTTGGATATCTTATGTAAGCAAAGTTTTCGTTAGCATACTGTTGACTAAATTTCGTGGCCTTTTGTTTGTGTTGATAACCTTGATTTTATTGTGCATGTTAATACAGTTTTGAAGGCAATCCAAATTTGTGTGGTGCTGTTGTGCAAAGGAAGTGTCCCAAGAGAAGCTTAATCCCTTAGAGTTTCAATGCAGTTCAATTTGAAATGCATGGAAGCATACATATGATGTTAATGTGATGACTTTTTTACTAAAATTAATGAAATAAAACTCATTTTAAATTTTTGTTGGGGACAGAGGAATTGGCATTTGCCATACCAGGGCGCTAAAATGTTTAATATATGTTGATATTTTGTACTATTTTCTAATAAATTAGTTTAAGATAAAAATTTTATAAACTTATTATTTTTGATAGAAAAAAGAAGCAGAAGGGTGCTGGCCCATAGAACAGAGGACTAGTAGCACATTAATAGAATATTAATGTAACCAGTCAAGTAGTAGTAACAGAGTAACAATGTTTAGCAATTCTAAATCTGCCCCTATCAAAAACAAAAAATACCTTACTAGACATATGAAGTAAACCATAGTATCTAGTACTAGCAGTATCAAGTAAAGTATCAATTAAAGTATCATTAACAAGCCACACAGGGCTAACCAGAGAGCAGTAAAAACTAGTAAAAGCCCTATACATGAAACAGGGGGACCCAGGGCTAAGCCCTTTCAAAATTAACCAACACATAAGAAACTGAACTAAATATTTCTGCCCAACTGCTTAGACAATAGTGTAGTCACCCATTCTTCTTGCAAGAATAGGAGGAGGTCCTTGTTGTCCTCGTTTGCTTCTAGAGTGCCACCTGCTAGCTTATCCTGCAAATGACAAAGGGTTGTCACTGAAGTGTGCATGATCTTCAAGCCAAATTTATTGGTTAGCCTGCATTGGTTCATCAACTCCTGCATGTTATTCTTTATCTCAACAATCTCTTTGTCCAACTTCTCAAACCTCCTCTTTAGAGTCCCCTTGAGCTTGTTATTATCCTCCAGGGCTTCAGTATTGTGAGGAGGGGAAGGGGGATTCTCCAAAGGATTGTTAACAGGGCTTAGGGGCGGGGTAGAGATGATGGGGGCCTCCACGGTAGGTTTGGGTTTAGGAATAGGGTTATGAGGGGGGCTCATGTGGTCATCTGAGGAATCATTCTTGGATTCGGTGGACTAGGAGTCCTTATCAACATGGAGAGCTCTTTAGTCATCATTTCCAGCAGTTTAGTTTTGCATTGCTCTTTGGCCAGTCTGTTAGACCTCCTTCTACTCGACCCACTTAGGTCCACCTCCAGGCTGACCTGGCTTTCCATTAATTTTCTTTTTTTGGCCTTGCAGTCAATTTTTGGGGTACTATCATCCTCCTTCCTATTTTTAATATCCTCAGATTTGGAAACATAAGACACTTCCTAGGCATCCTTCCTGTTGAATGGGTTTTTGACACATTTTTTCCTATTCTTACCCACTTTGGTGGTAGGAATAGCCTCCTGGGTAACACGGACAGACTGGGAGGAGGACTGGGTGGGGTTTTCATTTTTGGCTAGGGAATCCTCCTGTGTCATTTCCTGGATAATCGGGGAGGCCTGCAGGGCTGGACAAATGGCTTTGTGGAACTGGTAGAGGTAGAGGAGAAGGCCCTCGTGAAGGATAGGCATTTTCTTATCAGGGTTCTCCTTGATGTCAAGGATATTGCTTTCAATGGAGTTTAGCAGAAAGAAGGGGATGGATATAAAATCCTTGTTCCTCACATGGTTTAGAAATGGTAAATGGTAATAAGAAAAGACAATGAACTTACCCTCCCAAGTGTAGTATTTCATCACAATGAGGCAGATTTTCAGCCAGAAATCTGGCAGCTCCTCCCTGTTGAAACCCCCCTTCTTTTTCATTGGCATCTCACCATCCTTGAAGAACCGATTGAGGCTAGTAATGTCTAGAGTTCGTGGTTTTCTTGTATTTTATAAACTTGTTGTTAGTATAGTGTAATGTCCATATTTTATATATATTTATATAATGCAACTATAATATGTGCCAAAAGAAGAAAGTTAGTTATTGCAAAGTTCTATACAAAATTATAAGAAATGAGAAAAACTTTAACTTGATGGAATGCCTATTTATTCTCAGGGATTTGTCTTATAATTCATTTTTTTGGATTTTACCAACAAGTCTGGGGCACTTAAAAAGACTCCGTGATCTTGACCTTTCGTACAACCAATTTAGTGGGCAAATACCCCCCTCACTTGGTCAAATCAAACGTCTCCGCCTTCTGTAAGTCACTTCATCAAACTTTGTAGAAAGAATGTGCAAGATTTCAGACTACTATCAGTAATCTGCGCTTGGAGAATAATGGTTTTTTTCCTCTCATTTTCGCAGATATCTTCAATTCAACAAATTCAGTGGTCACGTTCCAACAGATGGATCGTTGTCTTCATTTGGATATCTTACATAAGTGAAGTTTTTGTTAGCATACTATTGACTGAATTTCCTAGCCTTTTGTTTGTGTTGATAACCTTGATTTTATTGTGCATGTTAATACAGTTTTGAAGGCAATCTAGATTTGTGTGGTGCTGTTGTGCAAAGGAAGTGTCCCAAGAGAAGCTTAATCTCTTAGAGTTTCAATGCAGTTCAATCTGAAATGCATGGAAGCATACATATGATGTTAATGTGATGACTTTTTTACTAAAATTAATGAAATACAACTCATTTTAAATTTTTTTTTTGGGATAGAGGAATTGGCATTTGCCACACCAAGGCACTAAAATGTTTAATATATGTTGATATTTTGTACTATTTTTTAATAAATTAGTTTAAGATAAATTTTTTTCGAAACTTATTGTTAGTATAGTGTAATGTCCATATTTTATATATATTTATATAATGCAACTATAATACCTACCAAAAGAAGAAAGTTAGTTATTGCAAAGTTCTATACAAAATTATAAGAAATGAGAAAAAATAATTTATTTCTAAACAAAAGCAATTAGAGAACCAAGAATGTGGTACAAGTTATCCAATAAAACATGATTTGTGCAATAAAACACCATGGAATAAGCATGGACCTTAACTCTCAACTCTCAGATCCATTCTTGTAATAGTTGGCTTTCATTTTTTTTAAACCATAACTAAACCCCTTGAAAAAAATTCTATTTTCTCTATGACTTGTCACTTGCCTAGTGCTGCTGATCAATTTTTAGCAAAGCAGTAAATGACTGTTCAATTAATCTAAATGATGTTGTACCAAAAAAATTCATATTATGTTTGCAATAGATGTAAAGATATAAAGAGGGAGATAAGGAGGGAGGAGTGCAAGAGAGGGGGTACCGATATAGGGATACAAAAGAATATAGAAATAGCGATAGAGATAAAGAGTAGTGAGATAGAGAGGGGTAGAGAGGGAGAGATAGAGAGATAGAGAGATTGAGTGATAACAAGATAAAGATAAAAGGACAGATGGAAGAATAGATATGGAGGGTTGGATATAGACAAAGAAATATAGATATAAAGTATAGAAAGGACCAAAAGAAGAGATTAAGGCAAAAAGATGGATAGATTTATATATATAGAAAGAGAGATATTTAAAAATTTAATCAAGTTATATAATTTTATTATATTTAAAACTTCAACCTACAATATAAACTTTCACTTTTTTATATAAATTATAATAAAGTGTCTTTTCTAACATAACAAAGAGTTAATCTTTTCTAACACACTCTATCTTCTGTAGTAAGACTTGCAGGAGACCGATGAAGATGACATCAGGGAATTTTTTATCTTTCTTAGCTACGACTGGTTTATGGTCCTAAATAGTGCTAGACATGGACCTAGAACCTAATCCTAAGCTTGTCGATTCTTTCTATTTCTTTCTGTTGTTATCTGATGTTTGTTTATTAATAAAAAAAAAAAAGATATTCATGAGAAATAATTTTATAAATTAAATAAAACATCTTTTCTAGTACAAGAAAAACATATTGATGAGAAATAATTTCAAAGTATTAGATTTATATCTTTTCAATATCAAATTGTTTTAATATCCATTAAAACCCCTCTACCCCCAACAAAATAAATGCAGTCATTATTTAAGAAATAATTACTATAAAAAATTATTGATCAAACAAAAATAAGTTTAGATGCATGTTTCAGTTTTCGGTCAATGTACATATGTTCAAAAGAATTAAATTAATTAATAAATTAGTTTATCTTAATATCAAAATAAATAAATATTAATATTTAAAAATAATATTGTATTAAGTAACATATCACAATACCATCATTAATTTAAAATCTAAAAGTAAATTAAATGTGGATATTATGTTGATCATTAATCTATGTATTATATATTAAGAAAATTTGACAATATCTATATTATTATTACTGATATTAATGCAATTTATTTTCTATTAGATATATTTAATTATACATATGTTTTTTATATTATATAAGGGGATAAAAAAATATCACTTCAGTTACAATGGAGAGTCAAAAGCAGAGGCCCGACCTCATAAAAAGATATTACATCAAAATGTACATGTAAACAAGTTTAAAACTCATAGAGAGAAAGTAAAAACAATCTAGTGCAAGATATCATCATGGGTGTCAACCTAGGCAGTCCACCTCATAGAACCCTCCATCCACACAATAATTTTCCTCTCTTGGATTTGAGATAGCATGAGGATTTGATCCTTATTCGAATTGATGTTTCTCTTAATCTCCTAGTTGAGCTTCTTGTAGAACCTTTCGAACATCAGAAGATCATCCATATTTATTCTCCATTCATATTCATGCTTGAACTCATAGACGAAGAAGGTGGCATAGTCATCTTTCATGAACCTCTTAAGCTTGTCTTTGTCCATCATCATAATAGTGTGGACCTGCAATTTTTTTTAATAAATAAGTGAGACTTCAAAAAGACTTAGTAAGAACTCTGGGGTTGTTCTAATACCTTTCCTCATTCTTGTATTTCCAAATCTGCCAGAGGACATTAGAAGAGAGAATATTCCAAAAAAGGTTAGTATCTTTTTTAAGACCATTAATGTTTTCAATGATAATCTCAAGAATATTCACATTCATTGGGTAAGTGATGCCAAACATATTCTAGATTTTCTTAGCAAAGATGCACTCAAAAAGAGTGTGTCTACCAGACTTAGGAAGTATGCACAAGCTACATAAATCATTCAGAGGAACATCTTTTTAATCAGGAGCCTATCAAGAATAATCAACCATTTAAAACATTTAATTTAGGTTTGATAGTACTCTTCCATAAGATATCAAAATACTTCTTCCAAGAGCCTTTGTCAAGGGTGGAGTACCAAACATAATTCACATGGTCAATGATGGTCTCATTATACTAAATATTTTTGTATATATTTTTAGCTTTGATCTTGGATATACTAACGCCATCAGGCCATTTACATATTAAATATCTATGAGAGTCCACATAATAGGTAGTAGCCAGGTCCTTAGAAGCTTTAAGAATCATATTGTAGGTCTTCTTCTGAGAAATTGGGATATCAAATCTATTCCTAAGAACATCCCAACTGATAAGCTTATCCTGGTCAAAGAGGTCAGCCAACTGAGAGATGCCCATATAAGACCATTTTTTAGTAGAGCATCTTTGGGAGAGGGCAAGGGGTTTATCAAATAGGTGTAAGTTCCACCAGATGGATCTTTCACCATATAGATGTATATCATCATAGAAGTCCTTTTTGGTAAGATACTTCTTGACATGATCTCAGGCTTTCCATATGGATCTAAAAACAACAGATCCTTGGACAATAATATGAAAGTTACCAATAATCAAATCACAGAAAGGAAGATTCTTCCAAGTTTTAGAATTTTTCATGAAACCCCTTTCTATGTTATGTCTAACAAGGACCTTCCAAGGATCATTACCATCCATAGAGTGAAAGATCCATTTGAAGGAAAGGGAAGTCCCTTGAAGTTTAAGACCATTCAATCCCAAACCCCCAAGGATCTTATTAGTATGGTACCAGTCCCATTTAATAGCATGCATTTTTTTATTACCTTTACCATCAGACCAAAGAAAATTCCTAACAACTTTTTGAATTTCTAAGATTTGATTGTTACTAAACATCTAGGTAGAGGGATAGTAGATATTATAGGAGGAAACAACTTTTTGGTAGACTTGAACGCTGTCGGCTAAATACAAGGATCTATTATGCCATTTGTCCAAATTCTTGGTAATCTTATCTTAATCCAAAGCCACATATATTTGAGGGAGGGTTCAACAGAAAAAGGAATGCCAAGATATCTAACAATTTTATGAGGGCCACCCCATTGAAAGTTATATTGGGGTAAAAGTACAAAGCTGTGTCATGTTTCAGGCCAACTTATCAGCACAGCTGAATTTGAGTGTTTCTAACTAAAATTATTTTTTGTCAAACATATGGTCTAGCTATATTCATTCTAGCTAAGTTAGATAAGTTCTTCATCTTTTCCAATTGGAAATATCTATTAAATGCATGTTTTATAACAATTACTAAAGAAATAAAATTATTTCAGAAAAGTGATGTTTCAATAACTCTTACTATTTTTAATGATATTTTTTAACAAATATAAAAATACCCTTTTTTAGATTACAGAGTCAAGATTATCATCATATAATTTTTATAGTATTTTAATTATATCTAATATATTATAATTTCAAAATACTGCAAGTAGGTATTTTAACATTCGAGAACAAGATGCTTCAAAAATAGAAAAAAATAGTAAAGCTTATCAAAAAAATTGAAAATTTATATTTAACACTAGAGGAAAGAGTTATCTTCAAGATTGTGTAATTTATTTTCTGAATGGTGTAGATTTGATAGGGGAAATTAGACGTGAGATGAAAACTGTCGATTTCATGTATGTTCAACTTTGAGTAGTTATAATAGAGAAAATATACATTGAAAACTAATTTTTCTTCTTTTCTGCACTAGCTATACATTTTATCTATGACATATTTTGAAATCAAAGGAAAAAAAGATTATTTGCATATACTTTTTTGGTGCGAACAAGACCCTCATTTTTCAGCATTTTTCAGCAAGTAAAAAATGGACTTAAAATTTTTTTAAACTATGTGAATTCTTGTTCAAAAAAAATTAAAAAAATTATAGACATAAACTTTGTCCACGTTTACACATTTCATTAGTTTACATCATCTCCAAATTTTAAACATAAATGTCATTTTTATGTCGTTAAAGTTAAAAAATTTGTGTGTTGTTGACCTTTTCCTTTATAAAAGTGTGACACAGCTTTGTACTTTTACCCATTGCTTAAACCATTCAGGGGGATGATCCTCCCTACCAAGACATATGGATTTGGTTTGAGATAAATGAGCACTATAGATACTACAAAAATAACTCAGCTTGGTTTGTAAGGCTTCAAAGTTGTCAGCATTGGCTTCAAAGAGGATAGCAGTATCATCAAAAAATTGGTGATTGATAAGGTCATCATTATCGGGGAGATAAATACCTTTAACAACAAGGGACATAGATTTATCTCTAAGGATGCAGTATAGAGCTTCCAAGGCAATGACATGGCAGAGTTTTGTTGAGAGTACTTAGTCCAATCCATGGCTTCCCAGCCGGTGATCAAATTGTCAAAAATATACCTACCCTTAATGAAACTAGTCTGGGTAGAAAAAATAAACTTAGACGGGATATCCACAAGCCTCAAAGCCAGAATCTTGGCAATAATTTTTTAAGAGACATTGAGGAGAGTAATAGTTCCCTAGTTATTAATGAGAGCTTTGTCTCCATCCTTGGGAATAAGATTAATAATGCCTCTATTGATAGTAGGCCCAAGAGAGCCACTGGAAAGGGCTTCCACATAGATATCTTGAAGATCTTTGCAAATCTAGCCAATGTTGGCTTTGTAGAATTCGACAGGGAGGCCATCAGGCGCAGGGGCCTTATCATTATGAAGGGAGTTAATAGCTTTTTTAATTTTGTCCAAAGAGATATCCTTAGACAATAGGTCAACATCAACACTAGATAAATTTTTAGGGATAAGAGGTTTACATTTAAATCTAAGGGTAGCGACCTCCTTTGAATCCTCAGAGGTGAAGAGATTTTGTAGTAATTACAAAAGCCTTTTTAATGATCTCCAGATGAGTAATGTCTTGACTATTAACTAAAATACTATTAATAGTTTTTATTAGACTGCTTATGCTTAATAAGGCTAAAGAAAAATTTAGAACGATGATCACCAAATTGAAGTCAATGTGCACAGGACTTGATCTCTGCACCTCTAATCTTAACTTTTTGATGCCTTTGAAGGGATTCTTTAGTAGAGATTACATGAGAGATAAGGTCACCATTTGAGGGATTATCCTAGACATTAGCTTCAGCTCTTTGAAGGTCAGAGGAAAGATGTTTTTTAGTAAACCTATAATCTTTGGCTGTCTTTTGGCCAATGGTTTTTAACAAGTTCTGCCAGGCAAGCAGGTTCTTGTCCCAAAAATTTGTGTGAGAGAAGATGGGATACTTGTAATTTTTGACATGTCAAATGATGTGAATGACAACCAGAATGTCCTCATCTTGGAGAAGACTAGTATTTAGGATAAACTTAGGATTGGAGGCTCTAATGTGCATAGGGAAATTATTAATACTAATATAGGAAGAAATAAGATGATGATCAGACAGGGAAGAGGAGGTGACAAGGACATAGTTCCCATGGTTATTAGGTAAGAAAGAAAAGAAATTTTTATTACCATAAAAGCAATCTAACCTAGAGTAAATTCTGGAGGAACCCTGTAGAAAATTACACCAAGTATGCCATAATCCTGGATTAGTATATTTATTATTAGCTAAGGAGTCAGAGAGATGTTTAGAATTATTTATCCTATTCTAGTGGAGCTTTTCCTGGTCCTTCCACACAAACAGGAGGCCCCCAACTTTGTCATCCTGGGACTCCACCATGTTGAAGTCCCCTCCAACAAGCCATAGGATGTTGGGGAGAGCCACCAGCCAATCAAAAAGACTCTCTCTCCCTAGAATCATTCGGGTCATAGACAAAGAATATGCCAAAGACACACCTGTTATAATTAATAGTAATCCAAACAACTCTGTGACAGGAGGAGAGGCCATTGCCAATTATATAGTTTCCCCATTTGGGGGTTAACAAGTAATGCAAAACCACCCCTACCTCAGGGATGGGTAGTATATACTTGAGCACATCCTTCTAGATGAAATTAAGATTGGAATCAAGCACGAAACTGAAAACTTTAATTTCTTGTAACATCAGAATGTCCAAGGAATTATAGGTATCAAGGAATCACTTGATGACAAACTTCATATCCCAGGATTCAAGACCCCTAATATTCTAGGAGATGCAATTCATGTGGAGACATGTGAAGGGGTAGGGAAATGGTTTGCAGCCCCATCTATTGGGGTCATAGCCATAGGAGAGACTTCTCCATTCTTCTTACCAGAGGAATTCTTATTTTTGGAGCCTAAAGGCCTCCCCTATCATTTAGAATTAGGGAGGTCACCTTTGAACTCATCATCATTGTCAGAACTAGCAGGGGATTGGGAATCCACATCCATGGAGTATTTTAGAGGGAAGGGGGTGGGTATAGCATCTAAAGGGGATTTAGAGGAAGGAAAAATCTCAAGGGAAAAATCATCACTAAGCTCTCTAAAAACCTTCAGAGGGAATTTATGAGAAGGGTCGGGGTTGATGCAATTACCGGAGGAGTCAAATAAGATAATTTACAAGGGAGGGGAACTCATTTGGGTTCCTTGTGAAACGAGGCTACTTGAGTTGGGAGTAGATGATTAGTAGGTTGGGGAGCAACCAGAGATGCATTATCAATTTTCAAGGCTCTTTTTCTATGCTTTTTAGTGACGGTTTGAAAGTCGTCATCTTGGGTCATGTTATCAACAGAGACTGAAACAATCGAAAAAGGAAACAGGGGATGGGAAAACAAGAAAGGATGGAGAATTGGAATTCAAATCACAAAAGGGATTAGCAAACACCTCAACCTGAGGAACTTTACTAACAAAGGATTCAGAAATAGGGTTAACCATATTAATGGGGTTTGGGGGAGTTTAAG